>CAKLNU010000721.1:0-25760 GCA_922788865.1 Poeciliopsis turneri
CATATCGTCTATTTTTATAAAGATATTGCAGATAAGTATGAAGTTAACCAGGATGCTTTTATTGTTCTGGTGGTTTAAATAAATGTTTTTTCAATTGTCTCTTCAGTGACCTTTCATGTTTTCACTTCCTTCATTCACAATGTGACATTTTTTCAGTCAATTATTTTCCAAATGTTCAAGTTGAATTCTTACTCTAAACCACATGTGGCCTCAAACTGTTTAACTTTAAAATGAGTCAGAAACTACAAACTACAACCTTTTGTGCTGATATAATAACTGTGTGTTTTGTTCTAATTAAACAGATCTATTTATACTCATTAAAATATGAATGAAATGTGGTATTAATATTTTTTAGTAACTGACTTCAAGCAGGTATTAAGCATTGTTCTCCTTAAGCCTACATTTATGGAGTAAAATCTTTTTATGAATTCATCTATCGAATCTTCAATGTCACATTTTCAGTAGAAATTAATGCCTTTTGTTAATATTTAGAGGTACATTTATTTAACCTTCACAATTTTACCTTAATTAAAAACTATAGTGCTGCACTTTTAGCTGCTGTTCAATCTGCCGGGTCTCTGCAACCTGGATCTCTGGTGACTCAAGTGGCTCTTTGGCTCACTTATTATATCAAATTATAAAATATTGATCTGATGTTTGTTTCATTCTTTAAGTGTCGTCATGAAAGCGATCACCTTGGCCCTTGTTGTAAATTTGGCCTCTAAACCGAACTCCTTATTGGTGTCAATATTTTCAGTAATACTCTTTACAATACCAGAATATTCACATAACTGTTATACTTTAGTCAGTCTGAGGACACACTGAATATTAAATTAGGTGTTATGATCAGTTACTCAGTAATTTACCAAATACTTCAAAAGAAAATTGATCAGCAGATGCATGCATGTGAAGCTGATCTGATTTTCCAATGTTATTGACCTCAGCTGCTGTTCTGTTCTCCGTTGAGAGTTTGACTATTAGACCAGCTGACTATGTCATGTCTGCACATTTGCAATCTGTGCACCCTTAGTGAGCGAGGAAAAAAGTTTTGTACATAGATTCAGTTAAAGTCATCACATGAAGATTCACACGGGTTGGAAGCTTTTATTTTGTAGATTCAGCAGAAAAAGGTTCACTGAAAACAAATGTAACTGTTCACATGAGAACTCGCACAGGTTTGATGGCACAATGTGAACCTCAAGATTCTCAGTAATTTGCTGTTTGGAAGTGGAGTAATTGCAACAGACTTGGATTTTATTCTTGCATTTTTATATTTCTATTTTATTTAATGAGAGATTGAAACTATTTATATAATTTTAGAAAATAAACTATTATAATGATGACCTTTTTCTCTTTTTTGTTTAATAGAAGATGGTGTGAAAGACTAGATTTACATAATTATAGAGGCTGGAATAAAACCTGTTTAAAACAAATAGTAACTCAGGAAAACCTTCATATCCATAAACAGCAGCAGTCCACAGAGATCATCTCTTCCTCCTTCACATTGCATACATTCTAATAAAGTCAATATTCTTTTTTCATTCAACACTTAACACAGTGAGTTCTATATTTATACAAAATAATAGAGAAAACAAAACGAACCATAATTTAACAAAGTATGAACCTAAATAATTAAATTTAAGATTCAAAGCAAGTACAATTAATCATTTTAAACAACCTTCAGGACTTAAACTGGTGAGTAGAGATGGAGTCATGGAACATAAACTATATTTTGATCTTATATAATATTAAAGGTCAGGGTTTATCATTCTAATAATTTAATATTCCCTGATGGAACAATGTTCTTCCTCTGTATTTTCTTTTCCCACATCGGCCAACAGCGATCGGTGTTTCATGGCGACACTTGCAGAATAAAACAAAGCAAAAAAGCAACAGATCAATATTTTATAATTTGATATAATAAGTGAGCCAAAAGAGCCACTTGAGTCACCAGACATCGTCATAGTGGATAAACAACAGAGGAAAGCCATTGTGGTAGATGTAGCAATACCAAGTAATTGCAACATCAGGAAAAAGGAGCACGAGAAACTGGAGAAATACCAGGGCCTCAGGGAGGAACTGGAGAGCCTGGAAGGTGAAGACCACAGTGGTGCCTGTGGTCATCGGGGCCTTCGGGGCAGTCACCCCCAAACTGGAGCAGTGGCTACAACAGATCCCAGGAACAACATCAGACATCTCAGTCCAGAAATGTGCAGTCCTTGGCACAGCCAAGATACTGCAGGACCCTCAAGCTCCCAGGCCTCTGGTAGAGGACCCGAGCTCAGAGGATAAGAACCATCGCGGTGGGTGAGAAGGGATTTTTTTTATATATATTAAAGCTGGTAAATTTTAATGATGTGCTTAAAAATCATGTTCACTCACAGAACTGACTGCGCCACTGAAATAGACTTAATATTCCATTATATTGAACATGACTGTTTAAACATAATCCAGCATATGAATGTTTGAAATCGATTTAATTGAATTCAGTTGCACAGATAGAAGAAAAATAGCTGAGTCAGTGATTTCTCCAACAGCTGTTTTAGCTGAAACAATGTAGCTGTAGTATCTTGTTCTTGTCAGTAGGTGGCAGCATGAATGTGAAATGTGACACAGCTTCTGTCACATTTCTGATATAAAAAGTTTTTATTAAAATTTGGAAATTTAATTTAAACATTTTATATAAACCTTTAATAAATGAAGCATTTAAAAAAACATTTAATAAAAAGCATAAAACTTAATTAACTGAAAAAAACTTAATTATTGTGTAATTATTTTATATAATATGTTTCACTCGGGTGAATGAACTGAAGAACTGAATGAATAGTAATAGAAAAAACTAAATGAATAAGAAAGAATTTACTCTAATTAACTTTCACTCTTAGTTTTCAGGGAGAGAACTGATTTTCACTCAAGCAGAACTTTATTTCTTATTACAAGAACATCATCATTGTTTCTTTTTTCCAGACTGATCTATTCTAACTCAACACTCCCTCCTTACTTGTACTTGGTCTTGAGTTATCAAGCAGGATTTTGTCTTAAACTCAGATGTCAAACTCCAGTCCTCAAGGGCCGGCGTTATGCCGAGGAATAGATGCCTGTCGAGGATTGCAAGCCCTGAAGTCTCACATATTAATGAGAAAAAGGACTGAAATATGACTGAAGAGTAAACTTCTTTACCACATTTCTTAACCATGTAAAGCCTAAAACGCTGGGTTTTAATTTGCAGATTAATTGAAATAACATGCAGTTTTGACACCTTTATCGAGACATAAGAGTTGAATGTTTTTCAGTGTCTGATGAAAATGTTCTCCGCAGCTGGTTTGAAATTCCCCGATGTTTCTTTAAACACCATAATAGCTTAACTTAGACAAATGCAATACTAACATTTACCAAATAATATTTTGTTGTCTTAAATGAACGCAGTTGTTAAACATAATTTAACACTTGAGTAACATTCTGATCCACACTCCATTCCAGTGGACCAGAATGTCACATTGAGTTGATAATGCAGCATTTTCATTCATTGCCAATAAGCATCGAAGAAAAAGAGGAAAATGCAAGGGGGAACTAAAACTCGTTTACAGTTTCTTCAGGACAACCAAAGTGAAACACATGAAAAGGTACAGAGCAAACGCGGTAGGATTAGCTTTTAGTTTGTCTATAATAATTTTATGCACTGTTTCACTCGCAGAAATAAATAAACCTTTCATTACTCTAAAATATTTAATTTAGTTGTATGTTCAGAGGAAACCCAAAGTGGAAAATTCATAGCGGAACTTAAAGTAGTTTCTTCCGTGCAGTTAAAAGTGAAACACAGGAAACATCTCAGAGCGCACGAGGGAGCATAAGATGTTCTTTTGTTAGACGTATTTCCGTGTTTTCAGTGAAAATGTCTTCAGTTCAGCCTCAGAGAGAGTTTATCAACCAGCAGGAAACTCCTGCTGAAGAAACATTCACAGAGTGGAAAGAAATGAACGTTAAGATGGAGGAAGAGATGGACGATCAGCGCAGACTGATGGATTTTACCCGGATACCGAAGATCATCTTACAGCGGATAGGTACGAAACAGCTTCACGGTTTACTGATTAATCAGGTTAAATAGAGTTTTTACACAGATAAATAATCGTTGTGTTCGGAAACCTTTTTAAAGATTCCGCTCAAAGTAAATAGAAGTAGAAAATCCCTGGAGAAATGTAACCGGGGCCTGCTAAAGCGTGGCCCCAGTTTGGACCCAGCGCTCTGATGCTAACAATTAGCATCAATGCTAAGCTTTGCTAAATTGTAGTCAATAGCCTGTGGAGAGTCACAAGCATGTTGACTAACATGGACTTGCTCCATTCAGTTTGTTAAAATTAGTGTATAATCTAAAATGAGCCAAAATGCTAATGTTAGCATAAATGCTGCTAGTAGCATGTGGGGCATCATTACAATGTTGTCTTTCATTGACTTCCTGCATTCAGGGTCCTAAACATGGCTAATAAGTAAGATAAATAGCTAGAAGCTTATTTCAGGGAAAAGGCTGATGCTTGTGCAGCAAAGCAGAGCCCTAACCTGAGAGGAAAAGATTATGCAGGCTAATATTATTGCACTGTCTCTGAGTCGCCCTGCGACAGACTGGCGACCTGTCCAGGGTGACCCCAGCACCTCCTGACCCCACTAGGGTCAAGGTTGTCAGAAAATGGTTAGATGGATGGATGTCCCTGGTCTTTTTTGGATACAGTCACAAATGTCAATTTAAAATTTCTAATATATATATATATACAGTAGAGTCCAAAAGTTTGGACACAACCTTCTCATTCAATGGGTTTCCTTTATTTTCATATCTATTTATTAGGTAAGAAAGCCCACTTATTAACCTGACAGGGCAACCTGTGAAGTGAAAACCATTTCAGGTGACGACCTCTTGAAGCTCATCAAAAGAATGCAGAGTGTGTGCAAAGCAGTAATCCCAGCAAAAGGTTGCTACTTTAAAGAAACTACAATATAAGGCGTATTTTCAGTTGTTTTACACTTTTTGGTTTAGTATATATTTCCACATGTGTTAATTTGTAGTTTGATGCCTTCAGTGTGAATCTACAATGTCAATAGTCATGAAAATAAAGGAAACTCATTGAATGAAAAGGTGTGTCCAAACTTTTGGTCTGTACTGTACATTTAAAGAGACGTGTTTATATATTCTTCACTCTTTGGCGCAACAAATGTATTTACTACAAAAATGTATTGTTATCATCCTGATAGTAATATTGTACAAACATAATAATCTATTGTAAAAATGTAATAGTCATATTATATGAACATAATTATATTTCATAAACATGATAAGGTGGCTATAATATTCTTGTAGTGCAGGCATAATGAAGGTTAGTACAGTGGCTAACAGGAGTTAGTCTAGAACAGAGATACTGATGCTGCTTTGCATTGTGATTAAAATTAGCAATAGTTTGTTACGCACTCTGAGCTGGATCCTAAACAGAGCTGGATCCTAAACAGAACCGGACTGCACAGAAGGTAACGTCAGTCCGATCCTCCAGCTGTGGTGATGATCCTAACTGATCGTCTTTAACGAAGCTCAAGTTGGTTTCTGGTTGTAGCTTCTGACTCAAGAAATGGCTAAAGGGCGATTATAACAGAATAGAAGCTTCTTCAGTCATAACAGAGGTTCAGATGTCTTTGCTCAACATTTTCTGTTCAGATTTTTTTTTTACATAAACAATACATTGATTTCCTCCAGAGTAATATACCGTAATTTCCGGACTATAAGCCGCAACTTTTGTCACAGGCTTTCAACCCTGCGGCTTATGCAACGATGCGGCTAATGTATGCATTTTTTCTAACGGCCACCAGGGGCGCTCCCCAGGTAAGAGTGAGACACGTGGAATATATGTGTCGAAGAAGATGCACGTTCAATGTAGCTTCATGCTATGTGCATGAGTAAAATTAGCATGGAATTAGCATCATGGAAAATGCAAGAACAAACGCAGATGTCGCAGCTTTCAAGTTGAAAACAATCGAGCTGGCCGATAAAGAAGGAAACAGAGCTGCTGTACGTAGTAAGAAGAAAACGGTTCTCAGTGACTTTTATCGATATGTTCTTTTAACCAGCCCTGTTGGTGCTATGCTACCGTGTTGCTGCTGTGTTACTGCCGCGTCACAGGCACTGTTTGGAAAGAAAAGCTAAGGTATATAATTAAAACTGTGAAAATTCTTTCTGTGTACCATCTTTCTTTGTAAATATCTCATGTTTCAATGTAGGCGCATGCGGCTTATAGACAGGTGCGGCTTATGTATGTACAAAATGGTTTTTCCTTTAATAATGTACTGGGTGCGGCTTATAATCAGGTGCGCTTTATAGTCCGGAAATTACGGTAAGCCTGGCAGCCTGCCATGGTTTATTAGGCCACCTGCCCGGCAAACTGTTGCTTGATTTTCTATTAAGAAAAGTTAATAATTGAGGGAGAGAAGGGAAGGATTGATTGATTAATGAATTTATTTATTTATTTTTAAATCTTAAAGCTGGACTCCAAGCGTCTCCGTTGTTTTGAGAGTTTCATTTGCAGAACACATTTATTTCTAAAAGATTTCTAAGTTTATATTTTATGCATTTAAATCTGGTGTTCTGTCAGATTATCATACTCTGTCAGAATAGCATAAATGCTGAGTACACATGCCTGCGCATCAAGAAGTCCAACCATCAGAGTTGTCAGTTCAGCATACGTAGGCCTGTCACAATAACAGATTTTGCGTGGCGATATATTGTCTCAAAAATTATTGCGATAAACGATAATATTGTTTGAAGACCTTTTTACATTGATTTAATGGAAATTACGTAATAATACGTACGATTTCATGCCAAAGATAGATGCACTTTACTTTAAAAAGACACTTAACACTGGGACTGATACACAAAATAAATAAAACAACCAAAACCAAAAATAAAATAGATTCTTATTCTCCATTAACAATAAATTAAAAAAAAAACAACATAAAACCAAAGTGGAAATAAATACTGCATTCAACCAAAAGAGTGCAGATTATGAAGTCTGTTTAGTATATTGGCCTTCAGTAATCATTAGATTTAAATAGAGAAGACATCCGACTGCCTGATGCAATAGTTCAAACTACAGAATTTTTTACCCTGTACAACAATCTTAGAACGTTCTTCGTTCAGAGATTGTCACTAGTGTTGTGTGTTACGGTAGATCGTTGTGCCGCTCCGATCTAAATCAAGGATTTATCCAGACTGGGAGAGTGACGCAACCTGTTGAATGTGACCGGTAGCCAATCAGAAAGCGCGGATTCTCCTCCTGCTTTCTGAGGGGAAACACGGAGGGAATCCCGAACAGCTGACACGGTGCAACCCGAAGTCCAGCAGACATCGGAAACAACATGAATGTTTATTCAACAGTTCGTGCAAAGAAAATATAAATAACTAGGGGAGGAGTTGGAGCGAAATTTCTACCAGAAAACCCGGTAACTTTTCAGCTGTTCTTCCTTAACGTGACATAAATAGTTATAATGATTTTCATTCAGTCAGACTGACACTAGCCACATGCATTGCAGGTAGATTGTAGTAAGGAATTGATTAATGCCTGGTTTCAAAGTTAGTGAACTGGACTTATTGTTTTGTGTCCATTGTTGGACACAACACAGTTTAGATCGAACCATTATAGCTAGGATTTCTGTCGGTTTAATGTGTCTCTCAGGTTTTGATAATGGGCCGACAATCCGAGACATAAGATCGTGCAGCGCGTGCTGAGCATTACACTAAGGAAGTAAGGAAGGGAGGAAGTGGAGAGCACCGGAGTTGAGCCTTTTTTCATTCAGTGTCATCAACAGTAAGAGAAAAAGGCTGGAAGAAACGATATAGCCGATAATTAAAATGAGGTCGATAGTTTTAATTTATCGTGCGATTAATTGACTTATCGTTTATCGCGACAGGCCTAAGCATACGCAACAAGTTGTGACAACATCCATCCATCCATTTTCTGTCACCCTTCTCCCTAACGGGGTCGGGAGTTGCTGGTTCCTCTCCAGCTGCGTTCCGGGCGAGAGGCGGGGTCACCCTGGACAGGTCGCCAGTCTGTCGCAGGGCAACACAGAGAGACAAACAGGACAAACAACCATGCACACACACACTCACACCTAGGGAGAATTTGGGAAGGCCAATTAACCTGACAGTTGTGACAACAATAAGTAATTAAATTGTTTTCATTGATAACAAGATATACATGCATTGTTGTGGTTTCAAAGTGTATTTAAAGCAGGATGTAGCTGCAGCTGCAGTCAACTACAACACACATGTAAAACTCATTGACCTACTTAACCGCTAATTCAGGATGTCACACAGCTGCTAATAGCAAAGTGTATAATGATCTACGTCACCATTCTTTGTTGCTGATTAAATAAAATCGTATTTTATTTAATCAGCAACAATTAAGACGGCTACATCTATACTTGTCTGATAGATGTAGCCGTCAGTTTGTGCTAAGCGTATGCTGACCTGACAGAATACCAGCAGAGCGGACCAATCACACAGCTGGTGTCTCTGCGCACTGCTGCTGTTTTATCTCTGAAGTTTATCTGAGCGCGGATCGCGCACACCTCCATTTACTCAAACTGGACACAAGCTGACCTGTATGGATATTTACATCAACCCCCTGTGAGGATTGATCAATCTTTGGAGAACTCTAACTCAGGGCCTAAACGATTCCTTGAATGGTTCCTGTACCTCGATTATTAAAACTTCTTGAGGAAAATTTACCTGCCTTGAATCTTCGTTAATTTATGTGTTATTATTTTGTGAACCGTCTTCCGGCCGGGACATTATTTGCCTTGACTTCTGCCTATTTTATTTTAGAAATATTTTTTATCTGATTACTCAATTAATCGAAAGAATAGTCACTCGATTACTATAATATTCATTTACAAGCACCCTAATTATTTGATTATGTTTAGTATAATTTTTGCAGCTACTTAATGCATCAAACATATCAAATGCTTTGTGCACTTAGTCAGCCAGAGCTAATGTGCGCGGATGCAGGAAGATCAGAAAAACTCGTCCCACAAACCTGAGCAGCCAGAACAAGTTTTGTGACGTTCATTAAAAACTCTGGAGCCACATTAGCAGCATTTAATTAAATCTGCTAATGTGATTTAATTTCTACCCAGTGCAGCGGATTTAACTCATCATACAGGGCCGGTCCACGGCTGTATGAGGCCTGGAGCAAAATCTGATTCAGGGCCCCTCTTACTCCTAAAACCATCAGCATCTCGAACAACTTCTGTGTTAGATTTGATCTGGGAGAACTGGCCAACCTAAAAACAGTCAGTTATAATTGCAGTTTATTAATTTGTATTTTTGAACAAATGGAGCTCAAATTGAAAAAATAAACTCACAGTATCTGTTATGATAATAAAACCATCTAACTATGAATATTGTTCTTTGAACTTTTACAAAGTAAACTTGCCAGCTCCCTAAAATCTTATATATAAATGTTTTACAATTTGAAATGATTTAATTTATGTATGCTGATAACATTAAATCAAATTCAGCATCATTGATGATTTGGATAAACAAATGTTACATTTATGATTGTGTGTTTTGTGTTAAAATATTAGCTTTTATGGGGCCCTGAAGTCCTGGGAACCTTACGGAGCCGCTGACTTAATTTGTATTAAATAGAAGTGAAAATAATTTATATTAATTTTAATTGTATTATTTGATTAGTTTTTTTTTTTTTTAAGACTAGTTGTGGGTTTAAATGTCGTTTCACTGGCAATGTTTTCCAGTAACGTATAACTACCCAGTAATATTTTTACCTTTCTTCTCTTCTTAACATCTTTAAATACAAAAACACGGTGGACCGCCTCGGCGCCCCGACCACCGGGCTTAGCAAGTTTTCTGTCGGAAACCCTGCAGACTAGCCACCTCTCTTGGAGAAAACTGTGAAAATTTGACACTTGCTTTTTTCTCTCTCTCTCTCTTTTTGGCAACCTGACTTTGATTATGCCTAATTACTCCTATGCCACCAAACAGGAATTGGCTTTAACTTCTGTCAAGAAGGTTTGGTTTCTGCCAAAACTTTGAATACTTATCAACTGAGCCTGACTGGCTGAACATAATACAGAGACTTTCTCAATGCTCTGTTTGGTGGTGATATGCAGAATTGATTGGGATGCAAAGCGCCGACGGGTTTACAATTGCAACGTACCCCAGAGAGTTGTTGAGGCGAATGAACCGTTTGAGGTTGCTTACAACTTTAAATTTTGTTGCTACAGTAATAAAGAACAGATGTTGATGCAAATGAGGATCGGAATGAAGAAATGAAACCAAAACCATCAACAGGGTTTAAAATGCTCATTTTCTTTTTTAATGTGCATTAGAACCCAAGTTGCTCTATGCATTAAATGTTTTCAGTGTATGTTATGTTCTTTGGGCACTTTGTAATTATTTTTTTTCTTAAATAATATTGTATTGGTTTAAGTTGACTGATTTTGGGTTTAATATATTTTAATGTAGTGATTTATTGTTTTTTGTAATTAATTTGGTTTTGTTAATTGGTGGGTGCGTGGACCATATAAATAGACTGGGTTGGCGATAGTGAGGGGGCCGCCCACTTCGCCTTTGGTGCTCCCGCTCGCTCCACTAGTCCTGAAGGAGACGGCGTCCTAGGTGGATGTCCACGCTGATGGCTGTCAGTCAACGCAGCCGTATCCAATTTGTTATGGGGATTTTTGTTAGCTTACATTTTTGACTTTTTTTTGTGGGTTGTTTTTTTTTGGCCTGGTGAGACCGGTTGTCCTGTTTTCGGTTCTTTTATTTTTGTAGGGGTTTTTTTTATGGCACTAGCAGGGGCTTCGACGGCCCTGTATAGGGTTGGCCCCCTGCTGTGCCTTTTTGTTCCTTTTGACCGGCTCACCAGGACCTTTATTGTTTGATACTTTCGGGTATGTGGGGTTTTTTTTTCCTTATTTTTGGACACGGGAAAATAGAGAGACTTCATATGTTTTTTTTTTCCTTTCTTTTCCTTTCTTCTTTCTTCTTCTTCTAGGAGCGAAACCTGAGAAGAATGCGCTAGGGAGTTAAAGAACAAAATGAAAGGGAATAAAACTTGAAAAACTTTCTTGTCTACGTGTCCTTAAATATGTTCGTTCCGGCTGGACGTAACAGTGTAGAACAACATTTAAGTCTCTAAAGTTCTATAACAGGACTAAATCAAGTTGCTGTTTGGAATATTTTTGTCATGGAGCCACTAGCTTTAATTATCGGCATCTTGCTTTCTCGCCTGGAGATCCATAGTATGTTTGGTCTGATTTCTTGATCCCTTCCAGTCAGAAAAACTACAGTGTAAAAAGTTAAGTTTTATACTTGTGAATTTGTAATTTTAGTGTTTGGAACACTTGAAAAGGCTTTAAGTGATTAAAATGCAGGACTCATTCTTTTACTCACATTTAAAAGCTTTTATTTTGTGTTTTTGCGCAGATCTCCCACAGTGCTGGGTGTGTAAAGAGGAGGATGTAAATGAATTCAGCAACCAGGAGAGGAAGTCCACTTCAGATAAAGAAGAACCAGAACATCAAGAGTTCAAAGAACCAGAACCTCTGCAGATAAAACAGAAGCAAGAGGATCCAGAACATCAAGAGTTGAAAGAGGAAGAGAAGCAACTCTGCATCAGTCAGGATGAAGAGCATCTTGTGCTGAAACAGGAGACTGATGACATTTTGGTGAATCCTCTTAATGTGCAAAGAATCCACAATGAAACAGAACCACAGAGGAACCAACTCATCTCTCATGGCTCTGCTGAGGATGAGAACCAGGATCAGGAAAGAAGCAATTCTGAAGACCCAGGAAAAAACAGAAAGGAAGAACAGAAACAAAAGGAGAAATATGAGAAAACCAAACAGCAGGAGGGCAGAACTGACAATGAAAAACAAAAAAAGGACATGAAAGCTCACCCAGGGCAAAAGTTATGTTTTTGTAAAATATGTGATAAAACCTTTTCTACAAATGGTAACTTGACAAAACACATGAAACTCACACAGGAGTAAAACCTTTCACTTGTTCAACCTGTGGAAAAAGTTACACAGAAAAAGGACATTTAACTCAGCACATAAGAATTCACACAGGAGAGAAGCCTTTCTCTTGTGGGACCTGTGGAAAAAGTTACAGAATGAAAAGAACTTTAACTTGTCACATGATGATTCACACAGGCGAGAAGCCTTTTTCCACTTTTTAAATGTTCACATGAAAATTCACACAGCCTTTCTCCTGTGGAACCCATGGAAAGAGTTACAATGACAAAAGTAATTTAACTCGTTACATAAAGACTGTCTTATACTAGAAACTTTTGGAACGAAACGGATCCGATCCGTTTCTTGTGTCCGATCCAATGGAAAATCTGGTCGGATAATGTAAACAGCAAGTAGAAAACAAATTCTTGCAGGCTGCTAGTGATTCACTGTGACTGTTTGTTTCACTGTCCAACCATGATAAACCTGAGGTCTGATTTCTGCTTGTTTTTCTTAATCCAGTTTTTTGTTTTAGTTCTCAGTCGTATTTGTGCTTAAGATCCCCATTAGATAGTGAAGTTAAAGAGGGGATCATGTTCAGACAGGATTAATTTCTGAGGGTTTTCGTTTTGTTCTGTAGCATGTAGAATAAATAGCTTTTACATTTTTGACATTTTTGTCTGACTGAATGTAAAATATTTTAGAAATGGAAGCAGTGAAATCTTGTTTTTTTTTATGAATGAAACTATAATGTTTGTTTGAATGAAATCTCAAAAATTATTTTGATCTGGTCAGGTTTTGATTTGGAGCTAACCACAAACAGATTTATATTTTCCCATATTTTTGTAATTGTTTTACTTTGGTATGAGAAACAAAGTTTATTATTAAGAAGGAATGTAAAAAATGGACCAGTATTTTGAGCAGAATGTGTTTTTTAATAAACATTGATTTTAATAAATATTAATGAATTATTCAATGATTATCGTCAGTAACTGTTGCCATATTATTAAATGTCAGCTTTAAGTAAATTAATAAATTTGCAATAACAGTAAAACTTGAGTTTTACACAAATTAAAATTCAAGACATTTTAAAGTAGGTCACGTTCATTAAATTAAAAAAAGTATTTTTCATAACCGATTTATTCTAATCTCAAATGTAATGTTTTCATTAGTTATTAATTCTGCATTATGAGAAACTAGATGGGCCGAGGGCTGCACAGTGGTGCAGTGGGTAGCGCTGTTGCCTTGCAGCAAGAAGGTCCTGGGTTCGATTCCCAGCCCGGGGTCTTTCTGCATGTTCTTCCTGTGCGTGCGTGGGTTCTCTCCGGGTTCTCCGGCTTCCTCTCACAGTCCAAAAACATAATTGTCAGGTTGATTGGGCTTCCCAAATTCTCCTTAGGTGTGTGTGTGTGTGGTTGTTTGTCCTGTTTGTCTTTGTGTTGCAAAGACAAACTTTCAGTTACTGTATCCAGAGATAACACTGCAGACGATCTGCAACACTCTCATGTGACACAAAAGCAAACCAGAAATCTCTTGTATTATAAGAATATTTTAAAAAATGTAAAAACAACAAATTTCTTTCTCTAAATATATATGTAGTAATTCACTATTCAAAACTGAATCACTACTTACAAAAGTACAACCTGATATAATAATATTAGACTTTGTTTTACAAGCTAAAGAGATCGCACTCCAGAATTTAAAATACTCCAATATGATTCTTTCATAAGATTAAAAGCACCTTTTGATAACTGACTCCAAGCGGACATTTCTTAAGTATTTTATTCACCAGTCAGTATGATATAATAGTCTAATTATATAGTCCTAGATAAATGCTAATCTTCAATTATCTGCAGAAATAAGGCCTGAAAACATCCATCTGTGTGTAATTCCTCTATTCACTGATAAAAAAGAACCTTTCATTGATATTGTAAAATCTTTGATGTAGTTGTATGTTAAGAGGAGACTCAAAGAAAAGACAATGTTCTTCAAAAGGAAAAGAATTGGTGATATAGTTAAATTTCCTGGGGTTTGGTTTGATGAGAGGATTACATGGACACTACATATTCAGAAGGTTTTAGACCAGGGGTTTTCAAAGTATGAAAGGGTGAGCCCCCCTCCAAGGAGCACAATGCCTGCTGCGCCCCCCAATAATCAACCCACACACAAACAAATGCCACAGCAAAACACCTTCTAATTGCTTTTATTTTAGAACCATCTCATCTTTTAAAATGAGACTTTATCTGAATGAAATTTAACACATGAACATTTTAAAACATTTCCTCCCATTTTAATTATTTTATCAGGGCCTTTGTATGGCAAATACGACCTTTTTTTCATTTTTCTAATGATAAGAACAAACCCAAACTAATTTTTCAACCGTTTTCTCAAACAAACGTTACATCTGAGCTTCTGAGTTTAATGTTTGATACCAACAGTGTTTTCACATCTTAACAAAAACATTTTGATCAGATCTTTGGAACACATCTGTAAATGTTGCACATTTCCTTGAAATTAAAAAATAAATCAAAAACCTAAACAGTTGCAAAATTGTGGAGCTCTTTTTGTGGCTCATCTAAACAATTTATCTCGAGCTAAAAGAGCTGCTGTATGAAAGAGCGGAGTCATACAAAAGAAAAAACATTTACGCACGCTATGTGCAATCTTTCTTTTTCTATCACGGTCCTGAATCATGTGTAACTCATTTTATTTATTATTTTAACTAAATTGGCAACATATTGGCAACATTACTGTTCAGCTCACCTTAAGTTTTAGTGGGAACAATGTGCTTGTGCTTTTGATGCGCAAATCCGGTTAATGCGGGGTTGCACTGTGGAGCGGTATAACCGCAGATCATCTTCAACCAGCAGCCTTGACCAGTATTTGCTTTTTATCATTGCGAGTGCGGAAAACCCACATTCACAGAGATAGGTTGAAGTTAAGGGGATGAGCACGTTTACTAAAAATGTGTCCATTTTTTTCTCTCACATCAGTAGACAGCAAGCGGATAGCTTCTTCTTCGGTTTATTTTTTCCCTCGCACCGCGTCTCCCCTAAAGTGCTCTGGCGCCCCCTAGGGGAGGCGCGCCCCACACTTTGAAAACCGCCGGCTTAAAGTATTACAAAACAGAAGCTCATTATGCTGAACATTTTATATCATCCTTAACTGTCCAGGCTATTAATGTAGGGGGGATGCCTTTTAATTTCTGAGCCTGCCAATATTTGCATCCCCTGTCTATTGTCCTGTTGATGAAACTTATAGCAGTAGCTCACAGAACAAGTCAGAACTTCTTCTTCAGCTAATGCTCCCTCGTGCGCTCTAAAATGTTTCCTGTGTTTCACTTTGGCTGCACTGAAGAAACTGTAAACGATTTTTAGTTCCGCTTTGAATTTTCCGATTTGTGCCTCCTCTCAAGGGTCCTATTAAATATTTAAGAACATGAATAAAAGGTTAATTTATTTCAATGAGTTAATTACTCACTGTGAACAATTACACACAAACGGGAGTTTCCAAATATCAATATACTCTTATGAACCTGGTTTCCTGTTGCAGAATCTAAACAAAAGAACCATGTTGGAATGTATTATAAAATTTTTTGAATATATTTTTAGTTTGTAAAACAGTGTAATATTTATATCAAGTTATAGTTGTTTAGGTTGAGATTCAGCTGTAAAATTAAACAGTGAATTATTACATATATTTTAGAGGAAACACAGCAATTTGTTCTTTTGACTTGATAATAATTCATTGTATTGTGATAAAAGACCCATGCTGCCTTACAATGAGGTGAAAACATGAAAGGTCACTGAAGAGACAAGTAGTGAGAACAGGAGAGGAAATCACTTTGACATCCCATTTATCTCATCATCTTTATGTCTAAGCCTAACACATTACTTGCATTAATTACACATAGATGACTCTTTCTGTTTCTGTTGAAAGATGATTTTCCATTTACAGTTAAAGGAAACATGACATTTAAAATTAGAACATAACATCAAACCACGAGAAAAACATATAACACAGAAATATGGATGTGTATACTTCACGGCTGGTATTTTGTCAGATATTGTCCATTTGACGTTTGTACTACAATGTAAAGGACCGTATCTTCATGCTTTTAGTCTTACGTATGTTGTACATATTACTGAGACGCCTCTGCATCCAATGTATATCATTGTGTATATTCAGATTCAAATACAGGAAACATCATTGCTGAAGCAAAATTTGTCTGTGACAACACCGGTACAGTAATCATGAAAATAAAACAAAGTATAAGTACAAGAAAAAAATAAACACACAAGGACTACAAAAGTTTCAATCTAAAACTGAAAATATTCCAATGTATTGGAACAATACAAATATAACTTTAAAAAAATACACAGTACGTTACTTAAAGGACACTAGTAGATTAATAGCTCACTTAAAATAAAATGAAAAAGTTCCATGGAAGGATTAAACTACTTGATACTTGAGGTTCACATTATACCATTCCTATATGAACAGTTAAACTTAATTTTTTGAGTTAATAAACTTTTTCCACATGTCACACATAAGACAGGATCCTCACTTGTGAATCATCATGTGACTATTGGGAATAAACATTGCGTTTCACCATAAGACCTTTATGCACAATCACACACACACACACACACACTCTTACAACCAAACATCAACTAAAAGTAACATTCACTACTAAAAATATTACAACAAATAAGTTGGTGTTATTTACACTCCCACCAAAATTATAACTGGTTATTTTACACAAGAACAGAGATAATTTGAACAAAATAACCCATGTAGACATTTCCTTAAAAACCTTCTAACAACAGAATAAAAACATGTCATAACTGTTCAGATTATTTCCAGTGAGGGTTTTGTTTAAGGAAGGAAGGAAGGAAGGAAAGAAGGAAGGAAAGAAGGAAGGAAAGAAAGAAGAATAATATTATATTAAGTGTTCATCATTAAGTTGTTTGGCTGGTTTGCACTAAAGTAAAGCAGAAGGAAATGTACTGTAATGGTCTGGGTCTCTCTGACCTTGAAGTCAGGAAGGAATTCAGATTTGGAGAGAGGGAGAATAACAATCACTAAACTATTGTAAACACGTTTCCAGCCAAATGTTGAAAGGTCCCAGCTGTAGACAATTCCAGTAAACTCTGATAAGATTGCAGGAAATGGCGAACCAAGAGATCTGCGTCAACCAAATAAGGAAGTGGACTGGCTGAGGACGCCTCACACGGACAGATTTGCTCTCTGCGAGAGTTGGGGGTTTCTGTGAGAATATTGAGATTATTATTTGTGCAAAGCCCAAATAAAGCAGACAGTGTGATGATTTGTTTGATATTAGCCACCTTTCAGTTAATATACTATTTTTACAACTTTACTCAGTCGACCTGTACCTGTCAACTCTCCCGTTTTAATGTCCTCCAGTAAATATTATTATGCAACAGCCTCCACTCTGACCGTCGCACCAGAAGGAGACGTTTCCAGTTTTCTCAAATCCAAAACTTCACATGTCTGAGTAAACCGTGAAGCTGTTTCGTACCTATCCGCTGTAAGATGATCTTCGGTATCCGGGTAAAATCCATCAGTCTGCGCTGATCGTCCATCTCTTCCTCCATCTTAACGTTTATTTCTTTCCACTCTGTGAATGTTTCTTCAGCAGGAGTTTCCTGCTGGTTGATAAACTCTCTCTGAGGCTGAACTGAAGACATTTTCACTGAAAACACGGAAATACGTCTAACAAAAGAACAGCTAATGCTCCCTCGTGCGCTCTGAGATGTTTCCTGTGTTTCACTTTAACTGCACGGAAGAAACTGTAAACGACTTTAAGTTCCGCTTTGAATTTTCCACTTTGGGTTTCCTCTGAACATACAACTAAATTAAATATTTTAGAGTAATGAAAGGTTCATTTATTTCTGCGAGTGAAACAGTGCATAAAATTATTATAGACAAACTAAAAGCTGATCCTACCGCGTTTGCTCTGTACCTTTTCATGTGTTTCACTTTGGTTGTCCTGAAGAAACTGTAAACGAGTTTTAGTTCCCCCTTGCATTTTCCTCTTTTTCTTCGATGCTTATTGGCAATGAATGAAAATGCTGCATTATCAACTCAATGTGACATTCTGGTCCACTGGAATGGAATGTGGATCAGAATGTTACTCAAGTGTTAAATTATGTTTAACAACTGCGTTCATTTAAGACAACAAAATATTATTTGGTAAATGTTACTATTGCATTTGTCTAAGTTAAGCTATTATGGTGTTTAAAGAAACATCGGGGAATTTCAAACCAGCTGCGAAGAACATTTTCATCAGACACTGAAAAACATTCAACTCTTATGTCTCGATAAAGGTGTCAAAACTGCATGTTATTTCAATTAATCTGCGAATTAAAACCCAGCGTTTTAGGCTTTACATGGTTAAGAAATGTGGTAAAGAAGTTTACTCTTCAGTCATATTTCAGTCCTTTTTCTCATTAATATGTGAGACTTCAGGGCTTGCAATCCTCGACAGGCATCTATTCCTCGGCATAACGCCGGCCCTTGAGGACTGGAGTTTGACATCTGAGTTTAAGACAAAATCCTGCTTGATAACTCAAGACCAAGTACAAGTAAGGAGGGAGTGTTGAGTTAGAATAGATCAGTCTGGAAAAAAGAAACAATGATGATGTTCTTGTAATAAGAAATAAAGTTCTGCTTGAGTGAAAATCAGTTCTCTCCCTGAAAACTAAGAGTGAAAGTTAATTAGAGTAAATTCTTTCTTATTCATTTAGTTTTTTCTATTACTATTCATTCAGTTCTTCAGTTCATTCACCCGAGTGAAACATATTATATAAAATAATTACACAATAATTAAGTTTTTTTCAGTTAATTAAGTTTTATGCTTTTTATTAAATGTTTTTTTAAATGCTTCATTTATTAAAGGTTTATATAAAATGTTTAAATTAAATTTCCAAATTTTAATAAAAACTTTTTATATCAGAAATGTGACAGAAGCTGTGTCACATTTCACATTCATGCTGCCACCTACTGACAAGAACAAGATACTACAGCTACATTGTTTCAGCTAAAACAGCTGTTGGAGAAATCACTGACTCAGCTATTTTTCTTCTATCTGTGCAACTGAATTAAATTAAATCGATTTCAAACATTCATATGCTGGTTTATGTTTAAACAGTCATGTTCAATATAATGGAATATTAAGTCTATTTCAGTGGCGCAGTCAGTTCTGTGAGTGAACATGATTTTTAAGCACATCATTAAAATTTACCAGCTTTAATATATATATAAAAAAAATTCCTTCTCACCCACCGCAATGGTTCTTATCCTCTGAGCTCGGGTCCTCTACCAGAGGCCTGGGAGCTTGAGGGTCCTGCAGTATCTTGGCTGTGCCAAGGATTGCACATTTCTGGACTGAGATGTCTGATGTTGTTCCTGGGATCTGTTGTAGCCATTGATCCACTTTGGGGGTTACTGCCCCAAGGGCCCCGATGACCACAGGCACCACTGTGGTCTTCACCTTCCAGGCTCTCCAGTTCCTCCCTGAGGCCCTGGTATTTCTCCAATTTCTCGTGCTCCTTTTTCCTGATGTTGCAATCGCTTGGTATTGCTACATCTACCACAACGGCTTTGCAGGTCTTTGCCAGGTCTTTGCAACCTGGATCTCTGGTGACTCAAGTGGCTCTTTGGCTCACTTATTATATCAAATTATAAAATATTGATCTGTTGTTTTTTGTTTGTTTTATTCTTCAAGTGTCGCCATGAAACCGATCACGTTGGCCGATGTGGAAAAGAAAATACAGAGGAAGAACATTGTTCCAGCAGGGAATATTAAATAAATAGAATGATAAACCCTGACCTTTAATATTATATAAGATCAAAATATAGTTTATGTTCCATGACTCCATCTCTACTCACCAGTTTAAGTCCTGAAGGTTGTTTAAAATAATTAATTGTACTTGCTTTGAATCTTAAATTTGATTATTTAGGTTCATTCTTTGTTAAATTATGGTTTGTTTTGTTTTCTCTTTTATTTCTATAAATATAGAACTCACTGTGTTAAGTGTTGAATGAAAAAAGAATATTGACTTTATTAGAATGTATGCAATGTGAAGGAGGAAGAGATGATCTCTGTGGACTGCTGCTGTTTATGGATATGAAGGTTTTCCTGAGTTACTATTTGTTTTAAACAGTTTTTATTCCAGCCTCTATAATTATGTAAATCTAGTCTTTCACACTGTCTTCTATTAAACAAAAAAGAGAAAAAAAACATTTTAATTTAAATCAATCTGACAATTCAATTCATATCAATACATTTTCTAAGCAGGAAAAATATTAAAACCATGTCAAAGAAATGCATCCATTTCTCCAAATCACTGAAATAAAATAAATAAGTAAAAAGGATAAAAAAAAGTATCCAACATTTTCAAAGTCTAAATCTCAAAGCATTCAAAGTCATTGTTTCTTTAGAGACAATCTCTCATTAAATAAAATAGAAATATAAAAATGCAAGAATAAAATCCAAGTCTGTTGCAATTACTCCACTTCCAAACAGCAAATTACTGAGAATCTTGAGGTTCACATTGTGCCATCAAACCTGTGCGAGTTCTCATGTGAACAGTTACATTTGTTTTCAGTGAACCTTTTTCTGCTGAATCTACAAAATAAAAGCTTCCAACCCGTGTGAATCTTCATGTGATGACTTTAACTGAATCTATGTACAAAACTTTTTCCTCGCTTTTCACTAAGGGTGCACAGATTGCAAATGTGCAGACATGACATGGTGAGCTGGTCTAATAGTCAAACCTCTCAAAGGAGAACAGAACAGCAGCTGAGGTCAATAACATTGGAAAATCAGATCAGCTTCACATGCATGCATCTGCTGATCACCAATGTCCCAAAATTAAGGAAATAAACATGTATTAATCAGCCAGCTGATAAATAATGAAAGGTTTTTCACAATGTGAAGAGTTCTCTGTGAGAATTTAAACTTTTTTTATAAGGGAAACATTTTCCGCAAGTTCCACATAAGAACGGCTTCTCACCTGTATGAATTACCATGTGAGCAGTTAAGGTGGTTTTATGAGTGAAACCTTTTCCACAAATCTCGCATGAGAAAGGCTTCTCTCCAGTGTGAATTCTCTTTTTATTTAATATTCCCTGATGGAACAATGTTCTTCCTCTGTATTTTCTTTTGAAGTATTTGGTAAATTACTGAGTAACTGATCATAACACCTAATTTAATATTCAGTGTGTCCTCAGACTGACTAAAGTATAACAGTTATGTGAATATTCTGGTTTTGTAAAGAGTATTACTGAAAATATTGACACCAATAAGGAGTTCGGTTTAGAGGCCAAATTTACAACAAGGGCCAAGATAATCGGTTTCATGACGACACTTAAAGAATGAAACAAACAACAGATCAATATTTTATAATTTGATATAATAAGTGAGCCAAAGAGCCACTTGAGTCACCAGAGATCCAGGTTGCAGAGACCCGGCAGATTGAACAACAGCTAAAAGTGCAGCACTATAGTTTTTAATTAAGGTAAAATTAGGAAGGTTAAATAAATCTACCTCTAAATATTAACAAAAGGCATTAATTTCTACTGAAAATGAGACATTTAAGATTTGATAGATGAATTCATAAAAAGATTTTACTCCATAAATGTAGGCTTAAGGAGAACAATGCTTAATACCTGCTTGAAGTCAGTTACTAAAAGATTCAACTTGAACAATTGGAAAATAATTGACTGAAAAAATGTCATATTGTTAATGAAGGAAGTGAAAACATGAAAGGTCACTGAAGAGACAATTGAAAAAACATTTATTTAAACCACCAGAACAATAAAAGCATCCTGGTTAACTTCATACTTATCTGCAATATCTTTATAAAAATAGACGATATGTACGTGACTTTCACTCAATCAGCACTTTATTAGTCATTACAAGAACAACAAAACATCATCAGTGTTTTTCTCCAGACTGATCTGTTCTAACTAAACCACAGGTGTCAAACTCCAGTCCTCAAGGTGACCTGCAGTGTTTAGATGAGCCACAGGTACAAAACACTGGAATGAAATCACCCTAATTACCTCCTCCTTGTGTGGATCAGATCTGCAGAGCCTTAATGACCTAATTACTCTATTCAGGTGGTGCAGCAGAGGCTCAGCTAAAGGTTGCAGGGCATCAGCTCTCCAGGACTGGAGTTTAAAAGAAATGACTCAGCAGAAAATTTAAAGCTGAACTAATATTCACTTCCAGTTTCTTCAGCACAGAAACAGTGAAACATGCGGAAGATTAAAACAGAACAAATGTCTGGCTTTACTTTTCCTCTTGAAGACCATTTTGCGGTTTAGTTAAATGTTTCTGTGTTTTCAGTGAAAATGTCTTCAGTTCAGCCTCAGAGAGTTTATCAACCAGCAGGAAACTCCTGCTGAAGAAACATTCACAGAGAGGAAAGAAATCAACGTTAAGATGGAGGAAGAGACGGACGATCAGCGCAGACTGATGGATTTTACCCGGATACCGAAGATCATCTTACACCGGATAGGTACGAAACAGCTGCAGTAGCTGTCATTATTTTATTTGATCGTATATACTGATATTTATTTAATTCGTGAATAAATGAAAGCAGAGCACACAGAGCATGCTCATTGATCTGTGATAGTTCTGCGCTGCCTGGCTTCATGCAGCAGGAGAAAAAGTGAGAACCGTCACGGTGTTTGGTTATTTCTGCTTGTTGCTCCTTGGTCTGTGTTCATAATGGAGCGTTGTTTACCACTAGTGCATTGCCTTAATTGCTATGTTTAATAGTGCAGACACTGGTGGTTTCTGACATGAGCAATATGGGCAACCGCCCAGGGCGTTATCTTTTAGGGATGGCATGACACTTCCATGGATTGCAGCACAGAGCAAAGTAGAACAAAGAGTTTGGATTGATATGTTAAATTGATTTGGTTTTATGGGAATGTGAATCTTTCAGACCAATTTGATTAGCACTTTTGCTAATATTTCACATTTTATTGTCATGTGGCGCGGGGCGCTGGTCTTGGTCTCGACTTGGTCTCTGCTTCGGTGGTCTTGACTACAACACTATGTAAAGCTATTTAAAGGGCCGTTTCACTAAATTAAAAAGTAATGTCATAATACTAATGATCAGATATTTACTTAGCAAGCAGAGTTAGTAGAGACGTTTAAATATTTAGTATTTTACTGTAAGTTACAGTGTGGGCACATTATTTGATAAGTACCATCATATTCTGTGTCCATTAGAATAGCAAAGTATGATGTAAACCTGCAACAGCGCCTCCTACAGTCACAATGTGCAGTGGTCACAGAATATGGGGTAACGTCCCTGTTGGCGAGAAGCGAATCTTGAAGGAGAGTTAACGTCAGCTAGCCAGACAGTATATTTCCATATGTTGGCAAATTTGACGGCACTAAAGTTTAATTGCTGGTAAAATTATTAACCACATGCAGACATTAATTCTAAATAAGGTAAATAACAATCGCTCTGAAAAACGATGGCAGAGAATTCATTTTGTAAGGATTGAAGGCCTCCAAACGTGGGTGGCAATACCACAGCACACCCCCTGATGAAGAATATTTTTATTTTAGTTTTTGTTAATTATAGAGAAAGGTTCATTGTGTGACCTCACATTTTGACTTTTTGTCCAGATCTCCCACAATGCAGTGTGTGCAAAGAGGAGGAGGGTCTCAATGAGCTCAGCAACCCGGAGAAGAACTCCACTTTTGATCAAGAGGATCCAGAACCTCTGCAGATGAAACGGGAACAAGAGGAACCAGAACCTCTGCAGATAAAACAGGAACAAGAGGAACCAGAACCTCTGCAGATGAAACGGGGAACAAGAGGAACCAGAACCTCTGCAGATAAACAGGAACAAGAGGAACCAGAACCTCTGCAGATAAATCAGGAACAAGAGGAACCAGAACCTCTGCAGATGAAACGGGAACAAGAGGATCCAGAACCTCTGCAGATAAATCAGGAACAAGAGGAACCAGAACCTCTGCAGATAAAACAGGAACAAGAGGATCCAGAACCTCTGCAGATAAAACAGGAACAAGAGGAACCAGAACCTCAACAGTTCCAAGAGGAAGAGAAGCAAATTTGCATCAGTCAGGTTGAAGAGGATCTTGTGCTGAAACGGGAAACTGATGACATTTTGAACAAAGAGCAGAAAGACTCAACAGAGACTTCAGAACAAGAAACGCACATGAAAGCTCAATCAAACCAACATCTATATTCTTCTAAATTTTGTGATGAAACCTTTTCTCAAAATAATTCTTTTATAAAACACATGAAAACTCACATGGCTAAAAAACCTTTCAAATGTGCAGCTTGTGGAAAAAGTTTCCGTCTAAACGACTTTTAACCAGACACAAGAGAATTTACTTGGGTGAGAAACCTTACACATGTGAGACCTGTGGAAAAAGTTTCCAGAGGAAATATCAGTTAGTTAATCACATCAGAGTTCACACGGGTGAGAAGCCTTTCTCATGTGAGACCTGTGGGAAACGTTTTCCTTATAAAAAAAGTTTAAAACGTCACATGAGAACGCACACAGGTGAGAAGCCTTTCTCATGTGGGATCTGTGGAAAACGTTTCACTCAAAAACATCACTTAACTTATCACAACAGAATTCATACAGGTGAGAAATAGCTTGCATTGATTTATCAGCTGGCTGATTAATACATGTTTATTTCCTTAATTTTGGGACATTGGTGATCAGCAGATGCATGCATGTGAAGCTGATCTCATTTTCCAATATTATTGACCTCAGCCACTGTTCTGTTCTCCGTTGAGAGGTTTGACTATTAGACCAGCTCACCATGTCATGTCTGCACATTTGCAATCTGTGCACCCTTAGTGAAAAGCGAGGAAAATGTTTTGTGCATAGATCCAGTTAAAGTCATCACATGAAGATTCACACGGGTTGGAAGCTTTTATTTTGTAGATTCAGCAGAAAAAGGTTCACTGAAAACAAATGTAACTGTTCACATGAGAACTCGCACAGGTGTGATGGCACAATGTGAACCTCAAGATTCTCAGTAACTTGTTGTTTGGAAGTGGAGTAATTGCAACAGACTTGGATTTTATTCTTGCATTTTTATATTTCTATTTTATTTAATGAGAGATTGTCTCTAAAGAAACAATGACTTTGAATGCTTTGAGATTTAGACTTTGAAAATGTTGGAAACTTTTTTTATCCTTTTTACTTATTTATTTTATTTCAGTGATTTGGAGAAATGGATGCATTTCTTTGACATGGTTTTAATAATTTTCCTGCTTAGAAAATATATTGATATGAATGGAATTTAAGATTGAAGCTATTTATATAATTTTAGAAAATAAACTATTATAATGATGACCTTTTTCTCTTTTTTGTTTAATAGAAGACGGTGTGAAAGACTAGATTTACATAATTATAGAGGCTGGAATAAAACCTGTTTAAAACAAATAGTAACTCAGGAAAACCTTCATATCCATAAACAGCAGCAGTCCACAGAGATCATCTCTTCCTCCTTCACATTGCATACATTCTAATAAAGTCAATATTCTTTTTTCATTCAACACTTAACACACTGAGTTCTATATTTATACAAAATAAAAGAGAAAACAAAACGAACCATAATTTAACAAAGTATGAACCTAAATAATTAAATTTAAGATTCAAAGCAAGTACAATTAATCATTTTAAACAAGCAACATGGTAACTAACAGCATGTC